>JADDOH010003186.1:0-30960 GCA_016648135.1 Agrypnia vestita | reverse complement strand
AGGAAAAAACAAATGAATTATAATTTTCAAAACACAAATACATGAGTAAATAGCTGTATAAATTTGTATTTGGAATTCCTAACCAAAGAGAAGATATTTGAGATCAAATTTGCCAGTACGGCAAAACTCCAATTTCATGTGTAAGGACCTAATATAATGAAGCCCCTGCTCACGGAATGAGACACGATAAGATCAATTTTAGAGATTTACCTGAGATAAATTCCAATACAATCCCATATATGTGCCATTCGAGTGCCATCTAGATCTACCAGAACCGACGTCACATTCTATCTCCCACACTGCCACACAAACGTCAAAAAGAACTCATTCTTCTACAGAGCCTCATCATATTTTAACACATTCTTCAGTGAACTCGATATCTTCAACACGACAACTACTAAGATTAAAACACACATTTAACACATTGCGTAACCTCACACAGCCTTCCTTTAAACATAACTAATCTTTATCACACAGATCTTATTCCTTATCCCACATTCCCTCTACTAATCCATTTCCCCTTCCTTCCTCTCCCCATGGAAATAAATTTACCGTACTTTCTTCATGTATTAATCTATTTTTATTGAATTTGTTAAATATATCTTCTTATTCTCTTGCATACAGTACATAGTATTCTATATGGTTAATTAAGTGAATTCATGTAATTGGCTTAATATTATTATTGTATGTTCTACTTCTTAATATCAAATAGATGTTTGAATTCTAAATAGAAAAATAAAAAAAATATATATATATGTTTGGCGGTTTGGAGATTGCTTTTTGTGTTGAATTAAGTGAATTCATGTAATTGGCTTAATATTATTATTGTATGTTCTACTTCTTAATATCAAATAGATGTTTGAATTCTAAATAAAAAAATAAAAAAATATAAATAAAAAATATGTTTGGTGGTTTGGAGATTGCTTTTTGGTCACCACCTGTTCTCGACGGGATTCTCCAAACTCCTGAAATCTCGGTTTAAAACGCCTGAGGTGTTTTAAAACTTTTATTCAGAAGAAATACAATTTACAAATGATTTACAAACGCGAGTATAAAAATAATGGCGAATAATCGAGGTAGAATTTGCGTAGAGCCTTCGGCGGATCTCCTCGAAGCCACAAAGCGAGTGAGGTGCTGGTCTTGGCCTTTTTATATGATCCGCGAACAAAGGATTCCTGCTTATCCGAGGGGTGTACTACCCGGCCCGCGTGTGCCTGGAGAATTCGACAGTGTGGTACTGGGACGATGGCCTCGCCATCCTCGTGTCGCTGGGTGAACTGCTGACGAATCCGCGACTACAACATGTATGCGTTGATGGTCTGCTCGGGACAGTGGCTGTGTAAAGGGTATCCCATACATACACATGCACAAATAAGTTATTTATTTATTTAAAATAAATATTCAATGTTTTCATATATTGAAAAATAAAGCAGGGAGGAAGATCTATAGGTAATACAAAATATACATGTATGACATAAAAAAATGTGATTTTTTTTTAAATTACGTGTGTTAACAACATATCAGTATGATCCTTCTTTTTTAACTCTTTCCATATTCAATTGTCTCGTCTATGATGGTACGTTATTGCATAATTTTAATCTATTACAAATAAATGGCGATTAAAACCCTGTTTATGTTCTAACTGGATGTATGTGATTGATTGATATGATTTATTTTGAACAATTTTGAAATGGGTTGCAGAAGACAATGTGAAGATTTAAATTCGGAAAGAAAAATTAATCTTTAAAACAATAAAAATCAGGAATATTTCTATATCATCCACATATGTACAAAGATATTTAAAAAAAATTTCGTCGTTGTGGTTATATGAATTTGTATTTAAACAAATTCAATATATATTGATTACATATAAATGAACTGTTCCTATTATTATCCGTAATTGAAAACTTACGTTACTATTTATCTTCTACGGGCTCTTTGGAGGAAGGTATAAACATACATTATTTTTAAGACCTTATGAAATGAAATAATACTGTCGTAATGACTAAATTTGTTGGTTTTTAGCACATTACTAGCTAGGCCCGCGCGGCTTCGCACGCGTAGATTTTTAGTACACTGTTTGGATCGTCATAGCACTTTCGCGAACGTTCTAGAACATTCTCCTTCCAGAACTTTCAAGAAATGTATCAAATGTACAGGAACCTTCTAGACACACCGACACATTCCACCACTCAGTTTAGAACCTTACAGAACTTTCGGGAATTTTCTAGAACCTTCTCTTTCAAGAACTTTCTAGAGAAGGTTTTTTCCGGAACCTTCTAAACTCATTGACACAGTCGGCGCGCCTATTTTGAAACAATCTGAAGCATTTGCGGCCTTCCCATAACAAAACAATGTGCTAGAAAGCACATTTTCGTCACCCACTCCCACCCACGCACAGCCACCCCCACCAAACTCGCATATTTTCGATGTGACACCAAGGGCTATTCACCACCATAACCAAAGGTGGGTGGTTGTGGCTGGCTGTTAAGAAAACTTGGCGGGTAGGGAAACACGGGTTTCTTTTTATATATATAATATTGATTGATTAATTTATTTTTTATCTTTCTTTGTCTGTTTTCTGATTTTTTCAAATTCAAAACATATGTGTCTGAACATGCCTTCTTGTCTTAATAGTCCGCAGCGCTTCTTGGTATTTTCCATGCACCGGAGGACTTCAACATTCGTCACTCTATCCACCCAGGAAACTATTGATACGCGTCTATAGAGCCACAAGCATTCTTAGTTGTAGGCTTTGGTCATGGTTAGAAACTAATGATATCATTCTGGGAAACGCACTTCTTGCCCAGTTCCCATGCACATAAGTACTTTTATTGCGTGACTCTTTCTATTGGTTCATTTTTGATGGTTGTATTTGGCGTTGGAAGTGATCTTTTTGATGCTATTGACAATTTGGTTTTGCGATTATTCATATTCGGGCCATACTTATTACTAGCTTCATTGACTTTTACTATTTGGGCATTGTCTGAAAATAGCACTGTATCATTCCCAAATCTAAAAATATTTTATGGTTTCCCCTTCACCAATATCCTTAGAGCAGTATCACCTAGGGCTTCCTTAAATATTGACTCGGAGTACAGATTAAATAGAAGCGGTAATAAGGTGCATCCTTACACCACGCCTAATTTGAATCTCTTCATTCAGTGTACCCCCAACTTTAACATTGACTGTTTGGTTCCAGTTCAGATGTTCAATAATGTGGATGTCATTATCATCGATTCTATTCTCTTTTAGTAGCTAGTAGTAGTAGCAGTAGTTTCGGATGTTGGATCCTATCAAAAGATTTTTCCTAGTACATAAAGCACATATACAGAATTACGTTGACATCTAAACATATTTGCACTAGGGCGTTCATATTAAATAGGGCATCTCTTGTGCTCAAGATATTTCTGATTAATTTAAATAAAAATCGTAAATATTATATTTAAGAAACGATGAAAACTATTGATTTTTATTATTAACTAAACGTAATGGGCCAACCAAATTATTTTATTTATAAAATAGCACATAAATGAGAGGAAGAAGAGTTTAAATGTGTGAAATTACTTTCGCACTTACACTTTACACTTATGTGTAGAGATAGTTTATGTGTGTGTGTGTGCATGTGTGATCGGTGGACACAGTGGTAACAGATTCAAAAAGAGAAAAAAAATCCATGTGCGATATTACATATTTATATTTTGTTTCCTATTTGTTTATTTTTGAAGATATTTTAAATTTTTATAACTTAATTTAACGTTTCTTTGCGTATATCTTATTTACTTAATCTAATGCCTTACTTTTTTGTATTCTTGTACTGTTTATATCTTACTTACCTAATTTAATGTCGTCATTTCTGTAACTTAATCAAATATTTCTTTGTCTATATCTTACTTATTTTATCTAATGTCTTACACTAACGATTACATTAACAATGGATATATACATATATGAATATGCCCCCCACTTTTAAACACGAGATAAAATTCTCATTTAAAAGTGGGTAAACGTGTAATATAAATGTGTATTAATTATATTTTATTGAAAATAAATTTAATAAAAAAAATGTAGGTATATAGGAAATAAATTGTATATGGAAGTCTTTAAAAAATATAGAGGTATCATTATTAGCTGCGAAATCTATGTATAACTAGTTAAATAGTTCAGAAAAAAATACTACAGATGTCTTTAGAATAGTTTAATCAAATACTAGGAAGGTTCCCAGTTTTGGAACATATATAGAACGTTCGACAATTTGATAATGTGTGGATGTTCTTACGATGGAATTGGTGAACGTTGCATTATGTAGAGTGACCTCTTAGGCCAACTTATACAGGTTCTAAGCTCTGGACCATCGTTTAAGAGACTTTTATTGTTTCTCATATGTGTTTCTCACATAAATGGCTTTGTCTCGGTGAAATTTCTATGAATCATCTTAAGAAAAAACGTGGTTCAAAATTTCTGTACCTGTACATATAAAATAAAAATAATAATATAAGATAATTTAATTTTTTGAACGTGTAAACTTTGTGATCATAAATAGTTAAATTTTAATACTTTGTTGTTCAATTATTAAATAATAAATGTTTGTTTCCTGTTTAAGCTGTTTTTCGTGTGATAGCACAGGAAAGGAAAACAAATTAACTCAACATTAATGAGATTGAAAACAGTCAGTTCAATGTACGGTGCTTAAGTTAATCTGACTTCAACAAGGAGCCGCCTTAAGGATCCAGTTACGTTTTTAAGTCTCCTTAATTCAGAGTGAAAAATTAGTGGAACAAGAGGCTTTGTCGCGAGGCATAAATCTGCCCTCGACGGTTAGTCGGCCCTTTAATATTAAGGGCTGCTCCAGATTAGGCTTAAAATAATCTGCTCATTTTTCGGAAATATTTTCGGCAAGTAATTTATTAAAATATGCCTTAAAAATGTACATCTTTTAATTTCAAAAGCTATGGTAATTTTGCTTCCATCAGAAATAATTCGTCTCAAAGAATCGTCTATTTACATATTATATTATGCATTCCTTCGTGAGCATTATTAAATTTTGAATATTATATTTTGTTATGCTTCTTTGAGTAGAGTGCGTGGGAGGACTATAAATGATCATGAAAGAAGATAAAGAGGAATGTATATAATGAAAAAAGGTTTACTTAGGTGGGCATGTTTGAGGGTGCCTTTTGTTTTACATTCTTTATAATGATAATTTTGTTCTGTAATACAGTAGTATTATGAATGTGTGGTGTATTCAGGTGATAAGAGTAGTACTAGTGATGGGTCCGCTCTGTACTCACTACTACAATGTAGTACTACATTACATTGAAGTGCACACTTCGCACGTTTTGTGCACACTACAAACTACAAACACCAAAGTTATTGAAAGTATATATTTCAAATAGTACACTTCATTTCAAAGTGAACACTACAAAGTACATATACTTCATTCATTTTTTACGAGAAATTTTTGGGAAGTGATGTAGATGTTTATTTCCTGGGGAAAAAAGAATTAATACTATAATTACTTCATTACATTGCTTCACTTCATTAATACTACAATTACTTCATTACTTCACTTCATTTACTTCACTTCATTTCGTAGTACTACAATTACTTCACTTCAAGTAGTTTTTACTACAATTGTAGTGTACTACTTTGTAGTCTTCAAACTGGTGAACTTGTGTGTGTTGTAGTCTTCATTTTGAAATGCAGTTTTACCGTTCGCTAAGTAGTACACGGTGGCGGTGCTATAAAAAAAGAGAGCGCCAACTCTAACTAACTAGCATGCAGTTAGCACAGGGTTTTCCTTAGGGTCGGTCGACCTGCCTTTTATTTTGTTTCCATATCCTAAGATAAGGATACATCACAAAATGCTAGGTTAGGTACAAATTATTTTTGTACCTAACCTAGCATTTTGTCATAAACCAATTCTTTACAATACCAATTCATTTTTGGTATACTTTTATGTTGGTGTGCCAGGATTTATCTATCAGACATTTTTTAATTTTTAACTGGCATGAGTGTCATGCCTACTGAACAGCGAAATTTGTTAAGATTTTAGCTAGTGAAATATTGTATTGGTAGGATTTAAGCTAACGGAAATTCGGCTTGCTAAGATTTTAACTGAGATTACAAATTAAACCATACTTTGGCCCTAATGGTAGTTAAATATCATCATAATTGAATGATTTTTTGTATTAAAAATTTATTGCCAATCATATTTATATCATTTCGATATATACCTTTAATTGATTTATGTCTATTTTATACTGAGCTTTTAATTGCAAATCATTTTGATAAAGAACATGGATTTATCTATTTTTGTATATTAATAAAATTCCTCTTAAATTAATTGTTGAATATGTTAAGCACTTAAAAAATTAATCGGAATATCACAAAAAACTAATTAAATAATTTACGTTATTTGATGTCATTTTTTTATACTTTCTATATCAATTTGCACTACTTTCACGCAATTTCGCTACTTCGTACGATTTCGCTATTTTTTAAACTGTATTTTTATAATGTTAGGATATGCAGTATGTAGGTATTAATTACATCATTTTTAGAGTAATCGAAGTATACCAAGATTCTCTTTTTTATTTATACTGTCTCGACTCGAGTCCTCAAATTATTTTTTAAATAGAATTTTGTAAATAAAATAATAAAAATATTAGCACCAAGGAAACGATATTTTTCGAAATCGAAATTAGTTAGATATTTAAATTTTAGCGATTATAATTACGAAGTTTACCATAAATTAGATTTGATATCTGATTTCAAAGCACCACATTGCATTGTATTACAATGGGTTGCGAGAATTACTCAGATCAGCATTAAATAAAGAAAATGCCTCAAGGGTGCTTTAAACTTCCGCAGTACGTTCAGATTTTGATCCCATTTTAATCTCTTTAAAAAGAAGTATATCTTGTGGAGCTGCCAGGATTAAGCGATAGATGTCGCAAAGCCTCCAGTTAAATTAAAAAGTTTTGGGTCTGCTCAAACCAACTACATACATCCCTCCATTGTTTAAACAGCGCCCCCTTCAACCCCCTGAAAAGTTGCTTTTATTCTATGCTAGACAATCTCTTTCCGGAACAACTTCAGGCTGCGCTGTTTACCTCGACCGCCAGTAAGAAAGTCACTTTTCAAAACCTTTCTGGCTTTGCTTTAAGTAGGCGACTCCACTTTATAATGATGTGATCATAAAAATTTTTCTTTCAAAAAGATTTTGAAAAATAATTAAATTTTCATATGGTTAATCCTTGAAAAAGATTAATAAAGCAATTTTAATTTTCAAGACGATCAATAAATTGAGTGGACATAAACTTTGTCACCTCTACGTGAGTTTAATTATAATTTTATATTTTACTATTCAATTTTATGTTTTTCACCCATTTTAATGATTAACATAACTAATGTCTACAACGTCTAAAGCCAAAGCTAAAACCTCTAAAACCAAATGCATCAATAATATTTTACTCTTCGATTTTAACTTAGGATATTGTCAAAGGTTCGGAGAACGGAGAAGGAGAACGAAATGAAACACTTATAAGCAATTCCAAAACTCATTTTGGTAACAAATCGCTGAAAACCTTGAGGGCTTCTTCCGACCGGAAAAAATCAAGTAAATAAGTAGTACTTAGTAAAATAAAAATTAGGTTATTTTATAATAATGTTTCTAAAGCTAACTACAAAATATATATATTTATTTGTTTGCGCACATTCAAAAGACACGTGTGTTGTTACGATGCAAAAAATGAACACAAAACTTTTTCTAGTAAGTAAGTAATCTTTTTAAAATAAAAAATATATATTTATTTGGAATATCATATTGAGGCTTGTAATACGGGCTTTCCAGGCAACTTTCCCCCGCTTTCTTCTTACCGGATAAAGCTAGGGAATGATCTTTTGATTGTGGTCGACCTATAGGTATAATTCATGAGGTATGTTTCATGCGACATTTTTTGTGGGTTTTTCCATAGGCTTTTTTCATGTGCCCTGTTTCACTGTGGGTTTTTCATATGGTCTTTCCATGTAAACATCTTCCTAGAGGCTTTTTATGTAAAATTTTTCGTGTGTGTTATGGAGTTTTTATATATGAGCATTGTGTATGCCTTAAATTTGAGGTTAGAGTTTCTTTATGTGAGCTGATAATCTGGTGATGTAATAATGAATAATGCGGTTTTATAAAAAAAAATGAAAAAAATATGCAGTTACAATATTTTATGTACACATGCTTATCTTTTCTTCATTATAACAAAATTTATATATTATTTTCATGCGTATTCTTACACGTGAGTTTCTTTGTCGCGTAACTTATTTGGGTATGTTAATTATAATACATCACTATGTAAAATATAAATTAATATTCATATTGAAATCCTCTTTCTTGTTTTTTCATATTAGAATGGTATTTTTTAATAACATTAATGAAATATCGTCGTCGGTGTCAAGATTATACACATATTTTAAAATATCATATTACTTTTACCTCTATACATTCGTAATTTAAAAATCTTTGCAAATATTATAAAAAATTGTAAAACAAATTTAAAAATGAAAAGCATTATTGAAGATTTTTCCGTAAAATTGATTAATCTTAAAACTGTGAATTACTAACCGTGGTACGAATATGATGTTTAGATACACATATTTTTCTACAAGTAAAATAAAATTATTCCAAGTTCGTTTCCCGTCTATTGAAAATATATGGATGATGACGGAAAAAAATATTATTATGAAATGAAATTCTATTTTCATATTTTAGAATAATCTAAGTAAAGTTATTTAAAGTATTATGAAACCTAAAATCTCAAAATATTAACCGTGGTGCTAAGACACTTTTCGTAAAAAGGTTAATTATCCTTTGATAATTTCTTCAAAACTCAATTATTGTCCTGTCGTAATTAATGTTGATTAAATTTCAAGCGTCACTTTAAAGGTAGTAATCCAATTTTCTCTTAAAGTCTTACGAAAGAATTTATGATTCTGGGAAAACATCTTTGGCAATTGTTTTATAATAAAATTAGACTGTTTAATTAAAAGTTCCTTAAGTATTCCTACGAAATTTCTCTCTGTGTATTTAAATTACACACAATTATTATTATTAATTTGAGTTTTAAGGTCTCAGCTAAGGATACAGGTGTACCAGTCTGTATCTTAGTGGTATATTTAATTTTCAGAGAGAATGTTACTATTATTTGGGAATAACGGAATGTCTTTATATGATATAAGCGTGGGCTTTATGATGTGAACTTTTAGTGTGAGCTTATTGTAGATTTTCTTTTCTGTGAGATTATTGAATTGGACTTAATTAGATGTGGTTTTAATATAAGTTTTCAATGTTAACTTTTTAGTGCAGCTGTCTTAACTAAAAATCTAGATATATCTAGGTTCGTGGTATATTGAACATTTAGCATCGAATATTATTTTTGGAGAAGAATTGAATGACCTCGTGGTATACTGAGTGTTCGGAGTGAATAGAGATGAGTCTATTAAGTATTTTAAGTGAATGGGATGGCTATTGTCAGGAAACAGCCTACACACTACTTAATTTATATTAAATATAGGAAATTATATTAAGTTATTTACCCTCCGCTGCAGCTAAGAAAATCGGCGCTGAAAATGAATACGCTTGCTTAAAAGATACAAGATTTATACAATATATAAAGATTTTAGTAGATAAGTTAATTTAAATTGTAATAATCAATTTTTTTCCATTACAATCTATATTGAATTTAATTATGACTTTGATCGTAAATTGTAATCGTGCATTCTATTACGACCTTGACTGTAAACTGTAATCGTGCATTCCATTACGACCTTGTCGTAAATTATAATCGTGCTTTCCATTATAACATAAACTGAATAATCGTGCATTCTATCACGACCTATTAATCGTGCATTCCAATACAACCTAAACTGAATAATCGTGCATTCTATCATGATCTATGTTAAATAATCGTGCATTCCATTGCGATCTATTTTGAATAACCGTGCATTCCATTGCGACTTTCATTACTATAATGGTAAATCAAATTACAACCTGAACTGAACAATCGTGCACTCCATCACGACCTATGTTGAATACTCGCGCATTCCATCACGACCTATGTTGAATACTCGCGCATTCCATTACGACATATGTTGAATACTCGCCCATTCTATCACGACCTATGTTGAATACTTGCGCATTCCATCACAACCTATGTTGAATACTCGCGCATTCCATCACGACCTATGTTTAATAATCATCCATTCCATTGCGACCTAAGTACATTGTATAAAGTAAGAACTTTATTTTGCTCAGGAAGGCCATATTCTGTTTCAATTCCTTTGATTTCTTACTGTACTGTATATTGTAAAATATTGTAATATTCACACACGATACCCTGTAACATGAAAATAAATTAAACACATCATGTATATTTAAATGTTAACAAAGTAATCTTCGATAAGTATTAAAATCACTTGGATTAGATTTGATACCAATTACAGATTGTGCGACCACTCACAGACTAAAATTAATATATATTTTAAAAGTTTATATATGTAAAATATAGAAAGAGTGTTAGATAGTGAAACTCTATCTCAAATCATCTCCAAAATAAAATATTTCTTAAAATACAACTTTGCGTAAAACGATACGAAACCAATAATGAGCGCTTTTCAAAATACATTTCAAAATAAACCCTCGGCAGCTTGGATTACCCACAAACAAATAATAAAACAAAATTGTTGTGATTAATCTGAAAAATTTAAGGGTCAGCATATAAGCCTGTCAGAAAAAATATCGGGGACAAAATACGTATTTAGATGGCTCAAAATGAATGTTGTCTGCGAATTTTAATTGGTATTTACAAGCGTTTCCCGCCCTTAATTTGAAGCGAGGGCGGGAGCCGGGTTCTGGAGGGGATATTTTTAACGAGACTGAACTTTGAAAAGTATTTCGAAACTCAAAATCCGCCGCAAATTAACTTCATTAAAATTTTCTTGTAAAATTAATCGCGAGGGTGTTCCAGGGGCTGACGTCACAACATAGAGATGATTTGTTATGACAACATCACAAAAGAAAAATAAAAATAAATAAATAATTTAATCCAACAACCCATCATTTTCAATCTAGATATATTATAGATGTCTCATAGAACCGAAGCTATATTTTTGTATGATCTATTGTATGGCTAGCTTGAGTGATCACTTTACACAATGTAACGTTTCTCCATTTCCACCCATGATAGAATACCACATCTATCAAATTTTTGGAAGCTGTATATATCTTTTATATGTGTATATGAGATTCATTCGAATTATTAACATTACGGGCGGTAATAAAAATATAACTTACATACGAAATCTAATCCAAGAGATTTTAATTCTTTTCGAAGATTACATTATTAACATTTTTTTGTTAACATACATGATGTGTTTAATTTATTTTCATGGTACAGGCTATCATGTGTGAATATTACAATATTTTACAATATACAGTACGGTGGAAATCAAAGGAATTAAAAAAGCCGTATGGCCTTCCTGAGCAAAACAAAGTTCTTACATTATACAATGTAGGTCACGATGGAATCAATATATGTAGTGATGGAATGAACGATTATTTAACGTAGGTCATGATGGAATGCACGATTGTACAGTTTAGGTTGTAATTAATTTAATGCACGATTGCAATTTGATTTACCTTTATCGTAATTAATGTCGCATGATTGTTCAGTTAGGGTTAAAATAAAATGCCCGATAATTCAACATACGTCGTGAAGCAATGCACGATTATTCGACATAGGTCATGATGGAATGCACGATTGTACAGTTAAAGTTGTAATTTAATGCACGACAATAGAATGCACGATTATTCAACATAGAACGTAATGGAATTCACGATTGTTTAACATAGACCCTAATGGAATGCACGATTATTTAACATAGATCGTAATGGAATTCACGATTGTTTAACATAGGCCGAAATGGAATGCACGATTATTTAACATAGGTCATAATGGAATGCACGATTATTCAGTTGAGGTTGTAATGGAATGCACGATTACAGTTTACGATTGTGGTCGTAATGGAATGCACGATTACAATTTACGATCAAAGTTAGTAGAGAAGTAACGCATGTCCTTGAATTGGTAAAAAAATATTCGTCAAGCTCTCCAATTGTCACCATTCGAAACAAGCGTCTGTCACATTCCGGTCGAATTTAATGCTTGAGCCGACTCTAAACTTTCTTTTACAGATAGATCAATTCTTAAAGATCTTGTAATCTTACTCCTCAAGCCGCTAGTTCCAGAAGTTAGGCCACCCCCACAGGTAGCGTAGTCCGCAAAGTTTGCAGCCTGGAGACACCTCAGCACCTTGAACCCACAAATTGCTTTGGAACTTGCTGATCGTAACATTAGTCACCTGGGATGCACTGAACAACATTCTGAACCTCAAATCACTGAGACTTTTCAATACTCAACCTTCATATTTGACAGTTATTGAAGAAAATTTTATTTGTAGGGTTTGAGTTATGAGTGATTAAGAACTACATTTTTGATGTTATACTTCTTTAGGAGCGTTCAGAGTTTAATTTAATCAGAGAGAATTTTATAATGCGACGAAATTTGCGTGCATCATGCGACAATTTTCCCCACCATTATCAATCACGTATCACCAATCAAAAGCTTTGATTTAACTAACAGCTTACTTACTTACATACTGACCATCAAGCCGTTTCTCCGTACGGGTAGGCAGAGAGGATAGAGCGCCACACTTTTCTGTCCTGACATACAACTCTCGCCTGATCCACATTCAAACATCTTCGCGTGAAAGCTCGACGGTTGTTGAGGCTTCTAACGGGACTATCTTCCAGTATCTGGTTAATCTGGTCATGCCACGTCTTCCGCGGTCGCTTCTCTTTCTGACGCCATCTACGCTTGCATTATACATCTTTCTTACCATTCTCCCCTCATTCATTGCCCAAACCATCTGAGCGACCCTTCTGTTTATTTAATTATGCTAAAATCAGCTTCCTATTCCTACATTCATTCCTAATATCTTCATTCTTTACTCTATCGTAAATGGATTTGCCAGACATACTTTTAAGGGATCTCATCTCCACTGCATTCAGTCTACTTTCTTTCCTCTTCTGCCAGCTATAGACCTCATTTTTTAACTAATAGCAATTCTTATAAATGACATATTGCTTGAAAATGGTGTTATGAAAATTGCGTCTGCTCCGGGCGCTGTCATTGTTGTTTATTTTCTGTTTTAATGTTGTTAAAATAATTTACTTGTGATCAAATTCTTAATATTATTATGGTGATTATTATGTGCTTTCTATTTCATTTTCATTTTTTATACAAAAAATCTCCAATTCGGCATTTTGATGTGTATTTTACATTTTTTATCCGTCGATAGAGAACTGTCATTGGCAATTCTAGTTTGTGTTGTATACATAGAGTTGGAACATATGTGGACAGCTTTGTTTCAACGCGAAGTATACAACAATGTCAGTAGACTTTCCAGGGGTCGAAAGATGTTTAGAGTATTAACCCGATTTTAGAAAAATTAGTGAAAAAAATAATGTATAATATGTATGTTGAATTCATACAGGTCATTGGAAACAGAAGTAAAATACATTTTAATTTATTCACAGGCTTAATTTATTCAGTTTATTCAAAAGCGCCTTATTTGAGGATTTAATGTTTCAAAACGAGAAGTATTAACAACCCTTTAGTGACTTAGTGACGTATTTTTTAGACCACATAGGAGAAAATGTACGAAGTTTTTTACTATTTTATGTTTAATAACAAAATATGTTATTTTATAATAATGCTGCTTGTTTAAAAAAATGAATCATTATTGATTTAAATAATATTTAGCGAAAGTAGAATTATTAATTTTTAATTACTGGCAATTCATTGACTTACTGAATGATTTCAGAACACCCTGTCAGAAAATGTTTATACCTGGTAAACCTTATAAGAAGCTTAATTATTAAAGAGCTTAAGGTATTTATAAACATCTATTTTCATATTGCCATCATGGAGCGCCTCACTCTTCTGTCCTGACACCCTCTCCTCACCATCACTCATACATCTTCTCATGCAAGCTCTTCATTGTTAAACCTTTTAATAAGATCACTTTCCAGTATCTGGTTTACCTGGTCATGCCAAATCTTCCGTTGCCGCGCCGGCGCCGTCTCGTATTTCTCGTACTCGTATTTCTGGCGTCACTCATATTTCTTACAATTCTCAATTATTAGTGTATTTTTTTTTATTATTTTTAGGTAACATTAATATTTATCATTAGTATTATGATAAATATTCTTACACATACGTGAGAGGATCTGGGATTCAATTCTCCGCCAGGGAAGTTTTTCTTGATTTATTTAAGTGAATTTATAAATATTTCATTAATGTATATTATAGATGTTGCGCAGAGACGAAACTATATATTTTTTTTAGTAAGGAACAGTAGGTATAGAAGTCTTTATGGGTGTACATAGGACTTACGACCTATCGTACGGTTGGCTTAAGTGATCACTTTACACATATGTAACGTTCGCCATTTCCACTCATGATAGAATACCATGTCTTATTAATTTTTGGAAATTGTATATATTTCAATTATACGCCACGTTTCACATGTGAGTTGCAAGGATCGTCACCGCGGCCGGCCACAAAGCTTTTTCCTTCCCCTTGAATGACCACAGATGTCGCTAAATAAGACATCTATATTTGATTTTGGAATTTTTTAGCTATAACTTTATCTTATCTAATGGAATTCATCCGAATTTCTATCATTACACTAGTATAGTAATTTCAATTTATTAAACTCCTTTTTTACCAGTATTTTCATTCAAAATATTTTGAGTTTGTCCAAATTTTCCAATCCAAACTGGATTGTTGTCACAGGGACATCAATAATCAATTAATGTATATTATAGATGTCTCTCAGAGACGAAACTGTGTATATATATTTTTTTCATTAAGGGAGAGAATTAATAAAAAAATAATATTAATAAAAAATATATATACAGTTTCATCTCTGTGAGACATCTATAATATATATTAATTGATTATTGATGTCCCTGTGACAACAATCCAGTTCTGTTCTGAAAAATTTGGACATACTTAAAATATTATTAAGAATTTTTTTTCGAACAGCAGTGTTACAATACGTGAAGCAGCAAACGCGTTTGCAACACAAAACCGTTTTATCCCAACCCCTACCCTTAAATATTAACAGAAGGAAATTAAATTTCCTGTCTCCTTTATTCTTGTACATTCTGCTCTTAAAAATTTAATTAAAACTTAATTATTTTCTTGAATACCCTCACCTTTCATCGAAAAAAAACGTAAGAAAAGAATTTTCTTTTCTTTTTTTTCATAGCGGGTGACTAACAATATATTTTGATAAAATGTATATAAATAACAAACCTTAATTCTCGTAAAAGTCTCATCTCCGGTTTAAGGCAAGTCATAAAATGTATGACTTTTAATTAACGCAGTCGGTTTCTCTACCAAACTTTCTTTCTTCTTTAATAACAGCAAAGTAATTTTGCGGTAACATCATTTATATAAATAAACAGAAAACACTTTCTATAAAACCACTATTTATTGAATTATCAACATGTTTCAGGGCCAATGATCCCTTCATCAGGATACAACGTGTACTAAATATTATAATTGGAATTATATACATTTACAAAAATAATAAAGAAATAATAAAGAAGGGAGTTGAATAATATGAAAAAAAAATGGTAACTTTTAAATTAAAATTGTAATAAATGTTTGTTGTATCTTTATTTTTCAGTTGTCGTTATTATGTATAATTGCGACACGGTATTAATTTTTTTTCCCAAATAAAATTTGACATTTTTATATTCCTCATTCTTATTTATCTACATAATAAAATTATCATAATTTATATTCTTAAACAGGGTTATTTGGAAAACATTAATAACCTCGAAGGACTATATTCCTGCCTTAATTATGAATCGAAAATGTTCAAGCTATCATGACCTTACATATCATAACTTATATTGAATATGAAAAATTCATTACCTTTAATACAAGTCAAATAAAATAATAAAAACCTTCGAATTCCAATTGGAAATTTTTCAGGGTTTATATCATATTACTTAACTTGTTTTGAAGCAAATGAATTTTTCGTAATTGACATTACTGTAATCACTGTTTTACAAAAAATAAGTCAGAAATGGAGAAAAATGCAAATTTTGATGTCGCATATCTCCATAACTATTGATATTAGATCATGATACCTTGGACATTTTCATAATCAAGGCAGGAATATAGTCCTGCGAGGTTATTAATTTTTTCCTAATAACCCTGTATATAATGAATAATTTATTCTTATTATAAGGCTTAATAGAGCTAGTATTTAGTAGTCAATTCTATTTAAACCAGACATTTTCCCCGAGGTTTTAATGCATTTATTTGTCCTTAAGCGAATGAATTTTTAATAGGTATTCGACATAAGTTTTTTTCATGATCATATTAACAGAAGGTAACATTCTATTTTTTGGTCACGGCTCTCAAGGACGTGTTGTGTACCGATATCCGCTGAAAACGTGGAAACAAATAAAATAATTAAGAATATTCTCATGTTTACAGGATTGTTCAGAATCTTCTGATGCCATCGGCTTTGTCTTTGAAGATTCTTCCTAAGACGACTCGACCCTGACTGACTCTGACTCGACTGAAATCGACCTGTATGTTAGAAATGTGGGAAAAAATGCAATCTTAAAAGTCGTTTATCTCCACAATTACTAATATTGGGATATTGATTCATGAACATTTTTTATTCATAACTGAAGCAGGAATCTACCATGTCACGGGATGGCGGCTTTGGGGAACAAATCAAGCACTTCACGACTAAAGTCACTAGAGACGAATTTAATTGGAGCACTATTCATAATTTACACAATTTCTCCCTAATCACTCGTCCGTGGAATACTTTATATTCGTCTTTCGCGGGTCTGCCGTCACATTTGTTTCTGAACGCCCATTAAGTACTCTCTTAATTACTATCGCTGGTCGCACTCGCTGGCCACAGTTAATCGTTACGCTTGTTGTCTTCGGCTTCGCTTTATATGTATAATCGCTGAACCGCCACAACAACAAATGTTCTTTAGAGCGCGCTTTTCGTGTAATAACCACTCGAGTTCCAGAAACTTCTAGCGTATATCATTTCTTTCTATCAGAATATACCTGGGCACCTTCGATTACATGCCATTGTCTTCGATTTTTTAAGAACGCCGTGGCAGTATTATGGACTAGCTCTATTATATGATATAAAATATTTAATTGTAATGAAATTAGCCGTTATTTAAATATTTTTATTGAATTTTTTTTGATGCTGCAGCTAAACATAGCTTTCTAAAATCTTTACAGCCCTCTTGTATCTGGCAAATTATTAATAATTATTAAATGAAGGAATGAAACCCAAGACCCGTATCAATTTTAACTAACATTTGTGAACTCTGTGATTACTCCAACTTGATTAACTTTCTCTTCCAATATCGACTTTATTAACTCCCTCTTCCAATATCGACTTTATTAACTCCCTCTTCTTGTTTGTCTCCTCGGTTACCTTTCTCCGATTTTTCGACTCCTCGTCCGTCCTGCCCTCTGTCGGTTTGTCACGTCTGCGATCTTCCGCTATTTGAAAGTGAACAAACTTTGTCAGCGACGACAGCTTGCTGCGAAGCAATTTCCCATCATTTTGCCGAACTAAACACCTTATTTTCACACTTCAACAGACTTGAAAATGTGCAAAGCTATCCTACAAAAGCTAGCCTACAAAAATCTATAAAATTATTATATACTGACCACTTTGCTTCGTTATATTTTATACATTTGCAAATCATTGCTTAAGAAACATCAGCGTTTAAGTAATTTTATTAAGTACTGCTGTGATCGGCTGTAATTTTGTGATTATTCATCGCAAATTAAATGAAATAAAAATTCATTTAGTTTAAACCGCTGTATTTTTGGTAACACCAACTGATTTTGGAACCACCTTTCCTTCTTCAGGGTAAACTACAATCTAAACATTAAAAAAAACTAACCCATAAAAACCAATTTATTATTTTATTCCCTTTCTTTTTAAATTAAGTTTGCCATCATGTAATTAAATAATTGATTGACTGAAAATGAAACATGTCTAGAAAAATATCTATGTCAAAAATCTCTAAAAATATCTCTTTATCTCCACTTGAATTTTCTTTTCGTTTTATTTCCTCTTACATTCCTTTTGGCGAATGAAAATCTTAACAATTAAAGACGAATTAAAACGTATAACATAACACGGAACTTAGAAGAATTTAATTTTCTAAAATGTCAGATATTTTGAGCTTTGATAAGATACTTCATGCTTAGAAGATTAAATTCTAAAAACATTTATCAGTCAATTTAATCAGGATTTTGATAGATTCAATTATCAGCAATATCGTACCTTATGAATTTCCAGCGTCAAATGATTTAAAATAGTCATAATCATATTTGAGTAATGTAGAATTATTCAAAACTAAGCAGAAATCTAAAAAAATAGATAATTAATTGATTTCTTTCCAAAAAACCGAATTTTTCTGTCGTCTGTGAACCAATTGTCATAAATTTTCGAAATTCGTAGTGATGTACCTATTACACCGACGGAGTAACTTAAATTTTAAATATTCCGTGACATCGTCAGGCCGCTGTTGGTAGTAATCAAATATTTGTATGGTTTACAATTTTAAAAAACCATTAAAATTTCTATAAATCCAAAATTCTACTATAATAATTAATTTTTTTTAACAAAAATTTGACGGATCATTTTTATCGTCGCCACGAGTGTGCTTGCAAAGTTTCAGCTCGATTAAATCAGGAAAAAGGGTTAAAAATCGATCCACAGCTTTTTCGTCAATCAAGCAATCAGACGCTACGAGTTAAAATAAAGGGAGTAAATATGGTCAATTACATTTTTTTGATAACTTGATTTTGTATTAACCTACCGTATGATATTATTTTCTACGTACAACATTCTTAGTCTGTTTTGAGTGGTTTTCTTATTATTTCTTTTTTCTACTGTGCGTTTCTTTTTAATATAAGTGCATGCTGCAGGCACTTTTAATTGGAGAGGTGCCACGACTATTTTTTATTTGCCTATATTAAATGCAAATGTACGAGGTGGGAAGGGGAAGAAACAAATGACATGATGAACGTGAACATAATATTAATAAAAGAATTGTAGGTTAGATTCTTCTGTTAGGTTATTCATAACTATAGATTAATTTCTTCTTCTTCAAACACAGCAAAATGATTTTGTGGTGACATTATAATTATAATTTATAGAAATAAACTTTTACACCACTTTTTTATTGAAAAAAAATTAACATGTTTCAAAGCCAATGACTTCTTCATCAGGATAACAAATGTATATAACAAAATTAAATTAAAAAATCGAAGTTTAGATGATCAAAATATTAAAAAATAATAAAATAAAATAAGTTTTATCTGGAAAATTAATAATAATAAAGTACCTACTTAACATGAAAATAAATTTAAAAGATAACTATGTGTAAAAAGGACCTAGTTATTTATAATATTCAATTTACTATTAACACTTTTTCTTATTTCCAAAATTTCTAATTTATCAAACTGTAATTCTTATAATTTGTATTACTATTATTGTATTGTTAAATTTGTAAACCCTTATTAATATCAAAAGAATGGTTAGAAATTCGGAATAATTTTTGCTATTATTCTAACACCTAAGTGTTCCTTAACTCTAACTTCAAAATTTCTACACGTTTTTCCTATATAAAAATAATCACAATCTTTACAAATCAATTTATAAACACACTTCGATTTTTAAATTTACTTTTGTTATTATACGAATACATTTGTTATCCTGATGAAGAAGCCATTGGCTTTGAAATATGTTGAATTTTTTTCAATTAAAAAGTGGTGTAAACAAAGTTTATTTCTATAAATTATAATTATACATTAATTATAATTTATAGACTTTATTTGATTATTAACTATAGATTCTTTATTATTACTATTGTTAAAACATCTCATATATTCCGTAATCGTAGAATTAAAGATTGTCTCTATTTTTTCAAGTAAAAAATACTTATAAAAGTACTTCATTGAAAAGTTACGGGTAATTTGAAGTATTTCTACTCGGGATTCCGATTTTTTTATAACTGGTAGGGAATCGTATCCCTGATGGACTGTAATCCTAAAGTTTAATATGTCTTTGTTTAGGGCAACCGACAGGATAGGAAACAGGTTAGGTAGGATTTGAATAAGGATCTGGCTTGCCTGAATATCCTCAAGCTGGACACCAATATAGCACTCTCTTTGACCCATAAAGGAACGAGAGTTTTGGTCACTTATTCGGTGGCTTCTTTATTATTTTTATCAGTATGCATGGTGTTAAAGAGAATCGAATGTATATACACGCATTCGGTTGTTTTGAAATTGTTGTTGACAATGTTGACAAAAAAAAAAGCTGGGGGTCAAATTATTATCTTGAGCGTCACTTTTCGTATCGCCGCGCCATCTTTTCTTATAGTAATGGCCGCCGCTCCAGCCGCTCACTGCTTTACCGACTCGTTCCAATGTCGCCATGAGTAATTGGTCGGTTCGCTAAATCGCTAAGGGTACTTACTTGCCGGAGTCTCTCGAATTAAAGATAATGCCAGAAGAAACAGGAACAGAATCTTCAAGTGGAACAAAGCACTTAAAATATTTTAGTCAAACTGCGACAACATGCGCTATATTGCCTCTTATATCAAAATGAGTCACTGCAATTATGAACAAAAAAACGCATGTGTTTCATCGATAATTACGAGAAAATCATAATTGTTTTTTGTAGACATTCGAGCATTTTTCTTAATGACTGACTTTCGCGATGTTGTTCGTAAAGTGGACGTAAGTGAGTTAAGCAGTTAAACTGTTGTAACTATTAGATTGATCAATGTATTAAGGACCACGCACGATGATCTTTTCTCTACTGAATAGCATTTAAATCTCAAAACCGTCAAATTCTGACATACACAGGTGTTGTTCCTTAAGCGACGATATCAGCCATATTTGAATACTTAACATGGTAATTTTTTTAATTGTTGTACATTGCCCACAATTTTGAAATTTTTTACTATCAAAGCTGAAAGAGGTCTGACGTATCCATGAAGTAAGATATCTTAGTGTAAACTAATAGATGAAAATATGAAATGGAAGACAAAATATTTTTTCTATCCAAGCGAGTTGGAAAACTTGCGTGTATATTTATCAGACTCATTTTATATTTAAAGTCTATGAAAATGATTATTTATTTCTTTTTTACACGATCAGTGGAAATATTTTATTTTATACTTTTAACATTATGGAATTATTGAGTAGGGAAGATTTTATAAAACTGCTTTTAATAACACAAAATGTATCAAAATTATTTTTAACAAGCCTAGAAACTACCCGTTAATTCATGTACTCCGGGAATTTCTTGTAAATGTTGGAGTATTTTTTTAAATAGTATCTACGTATAAATAATCCAAGTATTAAAAGAAAACAAAAAATTTAGTACCTCCACGAAATCCTAAAAATATAAGATCTGTATTCAATTTTACCACCCCAAAATATAAAACTTGTGCAGAAAAGCAACTATTCTTTTGTATGAATAAAACATTATATTCAACAACCTGCAAAATAACAAAATTAAAATCAAAAATTATTTTAAAGTTATAAAGAATATTAAAAAAGGCCTACTTAATCTCCTTTAATATATTTCACTCTTTATATTTTAATAATTAGTAAATTTCCAAAACGATACTGCATTTTTTGCCTTGATTTGGATATAGTGATTGTATTACATAGTGAGCGAATTTACTCTCTAAATGTTACAAAGGTAGCAAGTAAAATGTTTAGTGTTACAATTATTCATATGTTCATCTTATTGAAATATCATGTCATTATGCATTAGTAGAATTGTCATAATAAAAATTAAAATGAATAAAAAATAAGTCTACAATACAAATAGAATAATATGTACTATAATACGACGGCCGCAACTCGCAACATAAACGGAATGTATTGTAACTAAATGGCAAAGATTACGTACATAATCCCTCGTATGACAATGACAACAATAACATCGAAACCTCTAGGACCTTCCGCTATATTCTGAAACATACTACCGCACTCTGGAATTAGCGCTACATCATTTGAGGAACACCTGGAAAAGCCTAGAACCTTCTCCTAAATACTAGAATAATCTAGGAGATTCGATAGTCCAGTTGTTGCATATAAATACTGCGGATCTAGGCCGCCGCGTAGTTGTCGTGGTTGACAGTTCGTTCATTGTGAAATCGGTTAGAAGCACGTGCGAGCCATGAGATGACGGCCATGTGGCCAGTCGTGAATTGCGAAGCGTGAATTAATGAATAAATGCGATAAATACTACGAACGGAAATTGAGAACGGAATGTTCTAGTGAAAGGTAAACACATGTGATGTAGCGATAATAAAGTGTTCATTTATAAGTGATACACTGTGGAATAGTGTAATTTAAAGAATGGTGTTAAGTTTAATCCCTTTTAAGTGGCTTTTTACATTGAATGGTTAATTAATTGTTAATTAATAGATCGCTGATTAATTTTTAGTGCTTCATTCATCCCTCCCTAGCCACGATACATGACAATATTGTGAGGCAACCATAAACATACGAACTGTACAACGCACGTCCCACAAACTTTTGTTATGGAGATGAGTCGCGAAAGCCTTCACTTCAACACGGAAAAGGCTGATAATATTTTTATCCGCGGTTACAGGTCGTCCTCCTGATTACGTTGAATATGAATTTAACGAAACGTCGAGAATAGTTTCTCGAAGAAAAAAAAAAAAACATACGGTTCATTTAAAATATCCGTAACCATTTACAGTTAAACGACCTTAACTCTTTAACGCTGATAATAGTTTTTAGGAGTATACTTGCGGTCATTGATTATGCTTTTTTACATACATACTAGTAAAATCACAACGGTGGATAGGTACTGCCAATATATTCAACAACAACTCAAACATTGAAAATGTAGCGTTAAGATCTCATAAATAAACATGTACCAGTTATTTTTTACGATAATGTAAGACCCTGTACAAGATCAACAACCATAATGAAACATAATGTCTTAATCTGTGAAATTCTCCAGCATCCACCATATTTATCAAATTCATCTTCTACATATTATTATTTTATTAAACATTTAGACATCTTCTTAGAGGGAAAAAATTTTCGATGAAGCATAGATTAAAAAAGTCGAAAAATGTCACGTTAAAATTATGTTTTTTTTATAGAAATAGTATTTATGCACTAGCAATAATGTTTTCAAGCAGATAGTGCTTTTTCTTTTGATATAAATAAGGTCTTAGAAAATTTTTTCATTCAAATACCATACGATTGCATTTTGATAAACTATAATTTTTGAAAATTTGAAAAAGTTTCAGTAGCAAATTAAATTTTATACTTGTATATTTTCGCAAATTTGTGCAACCTTTTAAATGTTTTCACATTAGTTCCTTGTTAGTATTTTAACTCCCATATTTTAATTTTTAGTATACGTTGTATTCTGATGAATGGACCATTAATGGCCTTGGAAATTATTTTAATTTTTTAAATTTCTCTTCTAAAATTAAAAAGGTTTTTCTTGTTCCCCTTAAAACGCCATATTTCATACTCAATTACCTTTGTATTATTTTTAATGTTTCAGAATTGTGCAGAAGCACGGACTTTGCTGAACCCAACGGAACAAATTAGAAGCACATGAAGTGTATTGCTGTCACAGATATTTCAAAATATTATAGGTTAATCGAGTAAATTTCTTTAAATGTAATTTGTTTGCATACTTTTATAGCTGTACCTGTATTCTCAGCTATCCTGTGAATGAAATGTATTTCTGACACGTTATAAAAATAACGTTAAGAAGAAAAATATCAGAATATTTTTGAGTTTGTTCAAATCTTTCAGAACAGTGCTGGATTTATGTCACAGAGACATTATTAATCAATTAATGTATATTATAGATATCTCACAGAGATGAAACTGTATTTCTTATGGGAAAGTAGGTATTGAAGTCATTTGGGTGTACATAGGACTTATGACCTATCTTTATGGTTGGCTTAAGTGATCACTACACAATGTAACATTCGCCATTTCCACCCATGATAGAATATACCATGCTTATTCATTTTTTGGAAGTTGTATATATGTTCAAATTGCGTAGAGAGCTTTCACATATGAGTTGTAATCGCCTTTCCATGCGGCCTGTACAAAGCCATTTTCATTCCCCTAAATCCCCACAGATGTCGCTAATGAGAAAATCTACGATTTATTTTACGGAATTTGAGAGCAATATACTTTATTATTGTGTAATGAAATTCATCCGAATTACTTGCATTACACTAGGATACGCCAGGAAATATTATTTCCAATTTTTGTTAAATTCCTAAATGAATAAGCATGGTATATTCTATCATGGGTGGAAATGGCGAATGTTACATTGTGTAAAGTGATCACTTAAACCAACCATAAAGATAGGTCATGAGTCCTATGTACACCCAAATGACTTCTATACCTACTTTCCCATAAGAAATACAGTTTCATCTCTGTGAGATATCTATAATATACATTAAGAAAAATATCATATTTCTATTCAATTCCAATACACCAAATGATTAGGACATTCCATTCAAAGTAAGATGTCGGCTTAAAGGTTACTAGAAACGGAGATTTGTTTTGGTGTCCGGTCCAAATAACTTTGTTCTTCGAGCGCCGCCGCTCCTTTACAAATATTTGCTCCAGCTGGATTCCCGGGACGCGATAACAGTCGTAACATATTCAACCAACTTTCGCTAATTATCTCATCATTTTTCTCCTATCTCTCTTGCCTGAGTAGAAACATTAAACTTAATTCGGCATATGTATGATACCAACTTTCAAGATTCCTGTATAGGTTAGTTGTATATTTCCTTAAATTTCAATAAAAACACTGAAAAATAAGATTCTCTTTATGGATATTATTTATTTTTATTTTTTACGACCATTGATAATCACACAAAACAGTGATATAAATAGACAGGGCTTTTGGTCACCTGCAAGTAAACTCTTATTTCATATATATATATATATATATTTTTTTTTTTCATTTTATTTATCTTCATCTTGTTACATGACATAGGAGATGGAGCCGCTATGAAGAACTCTCTAGGAAGAACCTGTGCCGAGATGAGCAGCTGAACAATATAGTGAGAACAAAAAGTAATAAAGATATACAACAACATACTATATAACTATAAGATTAATTAATTCATTCATTGAGTATATAAATATAAAATGTGGATAATAAGAACAGTATACATTGTATAATACAAAAGCTACTATATTGTATAATAGTAAATTAAAGTGTCAAGTGGTTAAATATTAAATAAAATTAAAGTAAATTAAATATTAAGTAAAGTTAAATATGAGTAGCTTGTTGGTCTTGTGGTTAGGACACTGGCCTCGTGATTCAAAGTTCGCGGGTTCGATCCTCACTCCAGACTAGCGAGTTAGTCCTATTTTCACAGCACAAGCGTTTAGCTTAGTTTGAAAATAGTAAGAATATTGATGTGAGACGTATTCCGTGTTCACATCTCTATTTAAAAAAAAAAAAAAAAAAAAATAAGTCAGGTATTCAAGTAGTATTATAATGATCAAAGAAATTCAAGTTTTGTATGTCGATGGTAAACTAATAGATTTTCAAGACATACATATTTTTATGTATATTTTTCTAATTTAAACTATCAATTGGTTTTAAATAAATTTAAGTAAATAATGAAAATGATGCGGTTTGGAAGAATAATGACAAAGATGGAGAAAAATTGGATTTTTTTTTAAATAGAGCTTGCGGTTTTATTTTCAATAATCAAAATTTAAAAAATTTTCTAAACATAAAATTTCAAATTAATTAATAAAATAAATGTAAGTAAACTGGTAAAATATTCTATTTCAACCATATCTTTGGGTGGCTGATATTCTTATAAACACCACAAAAGTCCGAGCTATCTCCAACATTGAAGCTTGAGGGGAAATTATATGAAAACGGGGGGTGAAAACAGATAGCATTACGGTTAGTGGGGGCTGAAGTGCGCCGTACACCAATTTAAACAAGGGAGGCACTGCTATTTTAAGGCTTTCTATGGCTTGACCCAATACCAAACTGTATGTTATATACGAGTAATACAAATAATATAATTCATAGCAATTAGCCTAACCATAAAGCTCTTGCTTCAAATATTAAACACAATATCTAGATTGCAGGGGCGTGCATATATTGGGAAAAAAATCAAAAATAAATATTTATCTTGCAGAATATTATATGGAATATTAAAATCAGAATAGAATATTAATTATTATCATTTGAATATTACGAGACATATCTCTTATTTTGGTTTCTTTTCAAAATATATGCTTAGGAAAAAGTCATGCTTCTTGTTCTCACTGTACGCGCCTGCTAGATTTTTACTTTAAACAACTAACTTATTATCTATTACCCATATTGATTACTTAGACGCTAGATTGTTACTTTAAACAACTAACTTATTACGTATTATTCATATTGATTACTTAGACGTCGACCTGTTTTGATCCATCAGACATTTCACGAGAACGCTGCGAGAGTAAAAAAATCATAATAATAAAATACGGAATGCTTATAATATTTATTTATTTATTTATTTAAAAAATCCTTGTTTACAAATAAGATACTTAATACTAATTTAACAATAAAACATAAGATAAAACATAAGATAAATTACACATTTTTTTGTTTTGTTTAATTTGTGGATTATGCCACTCTACTAGGCTACGCCTGTCCCAGAGTGGCGTTATAGAACACAATTATAATATTTTTTCGAGTTCGTCAGTAGTATTTATTTTCATAAGGTAGTTATTATGTATCTATAGAGTATCAAGTGGAATGTTAGTGAAAGTTGAGTTAGTCATAAGTAAATATAGATTTACATTTTAGTTTTAACCAATTACTTATTAAATTTAAATTATTTTCAAATTTATAAGTTTTCTTCTATTACGCATAATACTATATAAGATGTGAAGGCATGCGTTTTTTTATTATTTTAATTTTTTATGCTACAACAATTTCACATCTCGGAAACAAAACGGCTTGATAAAAGCATGCATAGATTTTGATCCCGACTGGAAGATTACGACGGGAAGCTCGACTTACTTGTCGTAATCTTCTTCTTTCTCGTGAGATGATCTCAAAGTGGACGAATTGGTGACACTTTTTTAAGAAGCTTTTCACAACACTTTAACGTATCCAATAAGGTGATAACACTGCTCTGGAGGCGATTTTTGATGATAATTTAATTTCGAATAAAAAGCGGTCGCACTAGTCGATCTAAGGAGATGGATAGGACGAGGAAGTAGTGGGGGGGGGGCTCTAACGTTAATGCTAATACTTAATATTATTAATATTTTTAATATTTAAAGCATTAAATTTGTGGTTAGACATTATAACAGAGTGTTAGTTAAATTTGTATAAACCACTACCAGATTTTAGATCTACCGGTTTCGAGACGTACCCGTCTCTTCGTTAGGACCGACACTACACTACTATGTTCACAACACTATACACCACAACCCTAGTATTGTTAACTTTTCACCAATATTTATCACTGCGTGTTAATCTTGTCAAGAACAAGCGTGCACTAACTAGCCTACATAACTATCAGGAATCTACGAGGGAGAGAGAGTGAGAGGGGACGGGGTACAAAATGGGTGTTACCAAATCTTTTGTGAAAGTTAAATTGAACAAAAGTCAAATTGATCAATGTTGATCCTGAGGAAGAGACGGGTACGTCTCGAAACCGATAGACCTAAAATCTGGTAGTGGTTTATACAAATTTAACTAACACTCTACTAATACTTAAATTCGCGAATACTAAATCCAAAACAAGTGTCAATGTTAAGAATATTCTTAGGTTTTCACGGCCACTTAGAATCTTCAGGTTTGTGTTTTCTGGGGTATTATGCCGTGTTATTACGACCTTTCCAGTTCCCGCAGTGATAGTGATCAGACAATTACACACAACACAAGACAACACATGACTCCGGCACGGTATTACCACGTAACACAGAAACACCAAGCTTTCGACACGGTATTGCTAGCCAATAGTTAACACAACACTGACAACGTTCTCACCCTGCTTTCGACATGGTATTGCAAGCCGATACTTAACCACAACACACAACACTCACAACAACACATCAGCCTTGATGATGGACCCTGCAATGGGGTCCGATACGTTGGCCGGAAAGGTCGTAATAACACGACATAATACCCCAGAAAACATAAATCTGAAGAGTGTCAATGTGCCTGTGGCAGTGGTGAATAACGTATAGTTGCACTTTGACGTCACCAGGAATTGAACTTGAAACCGTGAACCAGCGTGACAAGTCATTGGACTACGGGAGCCTGCTTTTTTATTTAACAAAAGTCTCTACAAGCTGATTTTCAAACTCAAAAAATTATTGCATATTATTATAAAATTAATCTACTATTTTTACACCACGTCGTTTGACATTAGTATTCAATTAATTAACTCCACGAAATGACTTGCAAACAATGTTGGGTCCTCTTCACTAAAATCCTCTGTACACTTTGAACTCAGCGTAATACGTAGAAACACAGCGCTGCCGTCGTAAAGTAACCATTTGCATAATGGAAATAAATTCTTTTGATGTGTGCACGTGGTGGAAATAAAACAGTAATGAATACTCGGACCTCTTGTCGTTTTTAATTCCAGATAAACCGAGCGCATTATCTTTGTGACTATTCCGCCCCCGTGGACGTAAACAACAGTGCACAGCTCGGGGCTTGAGCGAAGCCTCTCCGAACTAATACAGGCTGTACATAATGCGCGATACATTCGCAGAAACTCATTGTTCCGCGCTACATAGGGCTTTCTTGTCCGTGCACAGTGAAAGAGTGGGTATAAATCATTAATATCGTGTACGTGTTCATAAAGCCTTAGGGATGTGAAATAGCTGTCACGCAAATGTGTACATATATACACGGGGATGTTTTTCATTAAAATGATGAAAAATATTACCTTTTTAGATACGTTACAACGATGGTTCAAGAGAAAAAGCCTTGTGAATAACAGGTATACCCGACTCACATTTTTACTAACGTTTATACATATTTACACGGATTGGAATGCAAAAGGAATTTTACACTGTCCGAATTAATTGTAATATGTCACAATATATTGAAGGATCTAGAATGGCCTATAACAATCTTGGGTGATCTAAAACCTTCGGGAAACATCTAAAAACGTCTATAAATACGTTTATACGTATTTACACGAATGGATTCGGACAGTGCAAAAGGAATTTTGTACTGTCCGAATTAATTGTAATATGTCACAATATATTGAAGGATCTAGAATGGCCTATAACAATCTTGGGTGATCTAAAACCTTGTGATGGATCCTCTTCTTCGCCTTTCAGCTCGATCCTACTCCTAACTGAGTTTACGCCTTGTTAGAGGCAAACAAGCTATCTATCTACGTCGGATGAAGGCTCTACGGTTTTTAACGTAGTATTTCCAAACACCCTCGCTTTATTCAAGACCTCCCCAGTTCACGTTGTGTAATTTTTTGTTTCGAACTATAGGGGATGAATTGGTTTTGTGGTAACCCTAACGCAAGCTTTACTTAAATTAAACACTGGGGTGTGAAGTTCGTGAATGTTCATGGAAAACGCAAACAAAACTACCTATCACGTCAATTAAGCCCTACGGTGCAATTGTTAAACATACTATGTTCGTGGCCCTATATTATTTACCTATCATTCCTACGGACTGAAACCACTGCATCTGGTGTAGCTGCGCTTCCAGAGTGCGCGATCCTCTGCTCCCACGCCCTCTGCGCTCGATCCCCCATGGTCCTACCTGTATGGGATCGGCCGCCTTCCACTGGAATGGTTAGTAACGTGCTGTTATCACATGCGCATGCACATATGGAGTACATAGATCCCCTGAAAGCCCTCAAGTTCATCGTAACCGCCCCTATGGATGATTCCGCCTTCGACGCCCCCGCTGGTTAATAATTTTATCTTCCGCCGTTATCTCGCTGTGCTTATTCCTTACGATCTTTTATATTTACTCTGCATTATCTTTATATCAATTACATTGTTACGTTTATTTACTAGCCGGCCTAAGTTCCGTCACCTGTATCTGGCCCTATGTCTCCTTCTAGTGGTACGTTGGGTTCTAATGGATAAGGGGTTTGTAGAAGGTATGTGTAAATGTATGTGTACGCGGAAAATGTGGTTGCTTTAAATTCGGCCCCTCCATACCCAAAGGCTCATCGGTGACTGATCCCATCTTCCTTCTCCCGACACGAGTTCCGGATACGTTGACCTGAGCCTGGATGCGCCTTTTCATGTTGGGCCTCTTCTGTGCAAAGTACCGCACCATCCCTCGCGTCAGTGTCTGGCGTCCGGGCTCAGAGCCAGTTTGCCCCCCGAATTCCAACTCCTCCAGGTTAAACTAAGTTAAACTACGGTATATATACTGAAGCTACTGTAAAGATGGTCCCGGGCCACCTGTCAAGTCAAAAATATGCGAGTGGGGAGGGGGAGTTTCCTAGGCTCCCCAACCCTCGCCTGTGAGCAACTGCAGCCCATTGGCCATTCGCGACACTACAGTGACTGCAACCACCCTCCCAGGTAGTACTTATTATAATCTGGTATGCATCAATACGTTCAATCCATTCCAGACGAGGGAAGACATCCGCACGGGTGTTGTGCCACCCGTGAAGAGCCCCCTCATACACTACGTACGAATAGATACATACTAATAAAATATAATATACATACATATACATACATATACAAT